>JAABKJ010000076.1:7536469-7552448 GCA_011634705.1 Andricus grossulariae
ATAAAAGCGATAAGAATAAAAAATAAAAGCGCTTAGAATCAAAAGTTCGGTCAAAGACACAAGTTTTTCAATGAGCAATATTTTTGTATTTTCGACATTTTTTTCCTGAAAGAAAATAGTAATAATCCTTTATAATTATGCTATTATATTAATGCTATTATACTATTCAACAAAAAAATAATATATCTGTATTATAATCAGAGCTGGTAACGATCGATCATATGTATATAACTTTCAAGAACTATGAAACTGTAAATCATAAATATCGATCTAAGGTAACTCCTCAAATAGAAAAAATTCTTAACGTCATGTTAAACTAGATGGAATTTCAAAATTTATAAATTAAATAATAATATTTTCTGAAAAAACATCCTAAAGATCTTAAAAAAGCATCTGCCATCCATCTCTCTAGTGGCTCAGTGGTTAAAGCACTCGATCGGCAATCTGGAAGACGTGGTGTTCGAATCCCATCGGAGTGAAGGAGAATGATATTTTTTTCAGAAATTATTATTTCTCAATTCATCCTTTCTTCAGATGAATCTTGGCATACTCGTCCAATCCAAAGTTCATACCAATCTATCCTGTGATCTTCTTGACGATATTTGAAGCACTCTGAAGTTTGCTTTTACCAGAATCATAGATCTTCAGGTCATCCATATTCCATCCATATTAAATAATTAGTGACCTCATGCTCCCTTTTTTGAATAATCTTGTTGTTTATTACAGCTGTCAAGATCTTATACAGTGTGTTCGAACAAGTTATTGGCCTGTAATTCTCTGGGTTGAACAAGTTGCCTTTTTCGAAAGGAGTATAGTGCGTCCGAACACCAGCAACTGCTGAATGGTCGTTTCCGACTTTAAGAAAGAGGTGAATATGCCGGCCAGATGTTGAAGGATAGAAGTAAGCTTCTTCCGACAGAAGTTTTTGATACCATTGGGTCCTGCAGCGGAAAAGTTCTTCGTGGTTATCACAAGAATTCTTGAAGCGGATGATATTATTAGTATCTTTTTTCAACTCCAGTGTTTTCGATATCTTGTATACTTCTCTCCAAACAGTTTCTGACAGAAAGATGGGAATCGCTGAATAGGCGCGATAGGTCAGCGAGAAACTGTTGATTCTCTCCGACCTATCTTTTCCTTTTCTGTATTTTTCTCCTTGCATCAGATAACGCCCGTATTTTGTCAATGGTAGGTGCTGGATTATAAGCAGCTTTGACTTGTTCAGTGTGTGATCGTATATCATCTATTCTTGGGCGAACTTTCGAACCCTATCCGTGAGCGGTCTACCAGATGTTATGTAGTCAATCACGCGCTGAACATAAAACGCATTCTGTCTTGCCCATCCAATCTTCTTGTTCAGTTGACGTAAGTGTCTTTTGATCTTTCCATCTATCGTTAGCTTAGCCTTCGATTTGTATCAGCCAAACATCTCGCAGCACCATAAACTGAACAATTGACGGTCTAGAGATATCCTCACGAAGGGAAGTATCTATTTCAGTCATGTCTTGGGGCTTAGAAGGAACCTGCGTGTTAATTTCCTTCCTTTTCTGAAATCGCGATAATCTCTCGGGAGTTTCCTACTTTCTGCGATTGTTCTCAATGTCGCTGTCCCCACTTGATCAGCGGCTTGTTCAAGCAGCTGTTGGGAAAACACTTCGCGTACATATCCCTTTTTTGATAGGTAGATTGCTTGATTTCGCAAAGACTGGTGCTACACGTTCTGAAGCTCTGGGTGTTTCTGGCACCACAGAGTGTGTTCGTCGTCGTGTTTCCATCTAAATTATTTCTAGCACCTCGAACTCAACGGTGATCGGCACTCTTTTCAGACCCATTATCTGGTGCTCTGCGAGATCAATAGTTTTTGCTCCCTATTCCTCCTAGTCTTTAATGAAATAATTCCAATGAAATTGTTTCTAAGATGCACTATCTGGAAGTAACCAATATCGCATCTCAAATTGTAAACAAACTGTGATAATTAGTTTATATATGTACTATAAACGTATGTTATTGTTTCTTGAAACGTAATGTCACAGTTTTCTTTTGTTTTTTATTATTCAAAGTTGAATGAAATTGGATAAATATAAGTTAGTTAGTTTTATAACAGACGGGAAGCCCGTTGGAGCTCCCCTGGGGCTCAAGCTATAAAGCCTATTCTGCCACACCCTCAACTATTCACTCTTAGTAGTTGACTCCAGACCTTTCAGTAAAACCTAATATGTCAATCACTGATCGCGTTGTAATTTTCTCAGGTTCCCAAAAATGGGCCCCAAGGGTTTGCAGCCTGAGCCCAGCTAATTCCGGGCACTGGCATCATACATGCAGGGATGTTTCATCATCGCTGCCGCATTTCCTGCAACCTGTCTTGGGGGTATACTCCATGTTGAGCATATGATATCTCAAGTGGTTGTGTCGAGTAAGCATCTAATTGACGGTCATTATGTCTTTCTTGGGTGAACTCAGGATTTTCCTGGTTCTGTCCATTCTGTTCGTATAGCCCAGGATGGATTTCGCCTGTCGGCAACTCTGGATTTGTTCTCAGAATTCTCGGTACTGTGTTCATATGAGAGACACTTTGTTTCTCTTTCTGCAAGTTGGATAAATGCTATTTTGCATTCCCAAACCAGTTCTGATGTTATATT
The DNA here is from genome assembly GCA_011634705.1 of Andricus grossulariae. Classification (NCBI taxonomy): domain Eukaryota; kingdom Metazoa; phylum Arthropoda; class Insecta; order Hymenoptera; family Cynipidae; genus Andricus; species Andricus grossulariae. The sequence continues at coordinate 7,539,109 of JAABKJ010000076.1, forward strand.
TGGTTTCCCCACTGCAGTTAGGATCATTTGGCCGTCCGAGCAGATAGGCCCATAGCGTGTGCCACCCTCGCAGTTATCGCAACATGTTTTGCTTTTTCGCGATCCCTAAGGGGGGTAGATAAATACAAAATGAACAAGCATTTTTTGAAACAGAATTGAAAAATTGACTCAAAAATGATTGATTTAAAAATACTATCATAGAAAATATCCTAATTTGAAATCTTTCTACAACAAAACTCATAAAAGATAAGCGGTTTTCGAAACAAAATTGAAAAGTTGTTTGGAAAATGATTTAAGTTTTGCTTGAATTGTGAATGACTAACGTGAGAAATTCCATGATGGATAATCTTTCTAGAACAAAAGTCATGAAAGATAAGTTTTAGTTCAAAATAGATAATCAGTATCATTTAAAAATGTCAATAAGCCAGATGGTGATTGTTTATTTAGATCTTCACCCTTTTTTATATAACGACCAAGAAAAACATTGAAAAGTAAGGAATGTAATTGTTCAATACGTAATTAAGAATTGGGATTTATATGAATCTATAATATTAGATGATGAATCTTATGATAATCAAGTACGTGATCGAAATTCTTATGTGTCGTATATGTCACAAAATACCGTTTACGGTGGAGAAGTAGAAATTCAAGCTTTCGTCTGTATTTATAATATCAGCATAGTCATTGATAATAATGTAGTTAGTAAGACAAGAGGATATGGAGCAAATCATAGTAATAATAAATTAGTTTTGTTGTTATCGGGAACTCTTGATTAATATATCGTATACTTTTTTAAACAAATTATCCTTTCGATTATATACAATGATAGGCATATCGTTTAGCTTATCGAACAAGTAAAAAATTTAGTCCAATTTTATATTGTGGACGCTCAACACAGCAATACGTCATAGAGGCTTTCATAATAATTAAAAGTACTAAAATAAATTATCTTAGGTACAACCAACATAAATTGGGAGTAGTATGTTATCAAGGTTAAGTCGATCATGTTTCGCGTAGCGCTTTAAATAATTCCAGTAATTTTAAACATAAATATCGTTTAAGAAATATTTATGTTTCACCTTCTACTCATATAAGCAGTCCAAGATATATGCATCAAAATTATAAAGATGCATTGACAATAAATCGTGATGTAGGAAGACCAGATTTATCTGTTACATTGACGTGTAATCGCAATGGTCCAGAAATAAAAAGAGTGCTTCGAAATTTTCGTCGGGTACAACATGTAATGATATTTTTAATATTGCAGTTAGATTATTCAGAACTAAATTAATATTAAATATATATATATGATATAAATATTGAATTTAAAACCACGATGCAGGAACAAAAATTATTATTTACGAATGAAAATAAAGAAAAAGAGCTTTGAACTAAGAAAACTTTCAAACGATGATCAACATTCCATTTTTAATAATATTATCAAAAATAATGATCAAATTATTATTATTGATAGTCTTGGTGGTACTGAGAACACTTTTTTTTGTATAAAACTTTAATTTGCTATTCTTTGGGAAGCGGTAAAAAAAGTATTAACAATGGAATGGACGCCTTGATCCACAATTTTGACATTATAATTATAATTTGGGTTGAAGCTTCCATGATACCAAAAAAGGCATTAGAAGTAGTTTGACAGAAAGTTAAAAGATTGTTGTATTGTTGAATATTATCCGTTTGCTGAGAAATCAGTAATATCAGGAGGAAATTTTTGTCAAATTCTACCAGTAATAAAAAATTGATGTGAGACAAGTATCATCGAAGAATCAATTAAAACTTCTCATGCATGGCCCAATATTAGAATTATGAAAATAAAACAAAATGTGAGATCATGTAACTGAGATTTTTCAAAACTTTTAGTCAAGATTGGAGAAGGCAATATTACTTCATTTTGTATTGAGGAAAATTGGAAAACAAACTATATTTGTACAAAAATATATGGTTCTGTCATAAATGACAATAATGATTAATCAAATTGTGCAGTACTCTCATCTCATAATGACGATATTTATAAACTGAATGCGAAAATCTTCAATAAAGTTTCATAAAAAAAAAAGATTTATTTCAGTATAGATTACGCAACAAATAAAGAAATGGATCAAACCGATGAAGATGTACAATCAAATTATCCTACTGAATACTTGAAGTTTTTAAAATTCCCGGGTTTATCAGTGCAGAAATTAGTTAAGAAAATTAATGCCATTATTACGCTTATATGAAATTCAAGTATTAGCGATTAACTTTGTAACAGGACAAGGTTAACAATTTTAGAATTACATGAGTTTCACATAAAAGTCTCAATTATTACTCTAACTAAAGAAGGAACTATTGCTTTTATTCCAAGAATTACTTCAGACTCTGGTATTTTTTTACATCCCGATAAATATTGTTTTAGTACATTTAATATTTCATAAATATAATGATTCACTAATTTTGAGGCGTATGTATAAACCAAATAATACAATTTGTTCACAGTTTGAGACGCTTCATTCGTTACTGCTACGTAGCGCATCTTACGAACAGTTTCATTGAAATGGTTTCATTAAAGATATATTCAATGTTTATTTATAAATTGATTAAAATATGGAAATTATAATTTTCATGAATTTGAACGCATATAATGAATGATCTACATTTCCGTAAAATTGTCTAAGGACCAATAAACAATAACACGCACCTTCATATAAACCTCCCTTTTATCAGGGAAAGATGGCCTATATAGCGGTCTTTGGTCTCAATCACAAATTGACATCCAGGAAAGATACTCGCCTGGTTTTTTGTTTAGCAGGGATTCACTACCGCGAATCGTTCATAGGCTGCAACCGAGTTATACGAAATATAATAGAATATTCGAATTAAAAATTGATTATTATTTTTTACATGTTTACCATTAAGAATTCATTCATCTTTTTGGCCTTTTCACAGATATGATGTCAGGTATGCCACCCAAAACAAGGGACTTTCTGGCCAATTTCGGGATGAGTGGCGAACATGCGAATCATCAAGGTAGCCCTGGTAAATAAAAAAACTTAGAAAATAAGCTTGGCCTAGAATACCTTAGAAGATGCGAAGTGGCCATCGGTAGCTTTTTCGTGCAGTCGTATGCCAATGAAAAAGCTGGTTAAACAAATCTGTTTCACCTTTTGTTCTATCATAATCCAGAACTACAACAGGTTTACCAGTTTTATAATCGATAGCGGGATTTTGGGTCAAGCGATGTTAACAATAAAACAAGTTTATTTTCCTTAGGCACATACGAAAGCAACATTTTGTTGCGATCGTAAACAAAATCAGCCGTGCCTGGGTCCCTTGAAGGTTTTAGTGATTCCGCAATTTCTCGTTTGTTCTCACGGATTAATCCTAACATCGTTAGAGAATATTGTGTAAGCATCTTCTTGTGGCAAATATAGAAGTCTTCGATCTAAATTTGAAAATTGATATTGGTGAATTTAAAATAAAAAGAAGACAAATAAAAAAATAATATAATATGGGGATTGGCCCTAGTAATTAATATAAATAAGAATCAGTTGACTCCAGCTCAGATATGTAGGTACTTTTCTGGTCGTACTTGTTAGGACAGGCAATGGCCGCAGGCGAACGCGAGAACATCGTTTTAAATAGTCGTACTAACTCAAGAGGGACATCCTTACCCGTTAGAAAGGAAGCTCACCAACGCTAAGAGATTACATGCTAAGGTTACATGAACATTGGATCAATATGACCCCGGAATATGCTCATACAATGCTTCAGTATTCAAGTGATCAGGCATTCTTTTTAAGCCAAAAGGTATATGAAGCTCTTCATCAGCAAGAAGAAGAGTAACATCGTCCAGCGAACATACCTGTCATTTTAGCAATATCACCTTGGGGGATAACCGATAATGCCAACATAAGAACTAGTAGGTCAACAAAAAGTCATTTTCAGGATGGACAAATTAGCTGAAGCTAATAACGCTCTCCCAGATTGTCTTTCCGAAGATTTTAAACTCTGGACTCTGAACTTTGTAGTTTACGAAAAGGCAGTCTCCCTACTTAGCCGCAATAAAATTAATGATACTTCAGTATGCCTGACTAGGACTCGCGAGGATATTGCACAGCTTGTGTTTGAAATTGAAACGACATAACATCAAATAAAATAAGCACTCCAAAAGTTAGGGCACTTTCTCGAAATTTAAGAAGAGCAAATCACACACTGAGCAAGTATAAACTGTTGACCATCAAGCAGCACTGGACGTAAAAAATAAGAGCTCTTTTAACAGCCCAAGAGCGCCTTGAACGGCAAGTAAAGTGTATTGAGGGAAATTCCACCTTTTCTACTCATCCTTCGCGTCTATTCAATAAAACGTCTTGTGCCGTTGAAAATCCGCCTAGTCGAGAAGACATTCAAGTCTTCTGGGAGAAAGTATATGGAGATACTTATCGGTTGAATAAAGACGCTTCAGACATGCTGCTCATCCGTAACTTTTTCAAACGGCAGAGGTTGCAACGTCCAGAGGAGGAGTGTCCACCAATTACTGCTTAAGAAGTAAAAAAAGTTATCGCTAGAACTAAGAACTTTTCAGTGCCAGGGCCAGATAAAGTCAACAACTTATGGTGGAAGAAGTTCACTTCTACGAAGCAACATTTAGCTCGTATATTCACTTCTTTCTTAAACAGTGAACGACCTGTTTGCAGTGGTTAGTAGAAGAACGCCCGGTACTAATGCCTAAGACCGAATATTTGTCAAGTCCAAAGAACTATAGGCCCATAACTTGTTTAAACAATAGCTACAAGCTATTCGCTGACATCCTCAAAGACAGGATGATAACATCTATCGAGCCGGTATAGAGTGCAATAGTAGAACAACGTAGATGCAAGAGATGTCTGGCAGGTTGCAGGGTGAACCTGCTAATGGCCAGGTTTATTACCCAGGCCTCGACCCGGTATCAACGCAATCTGTACATTGCTTGGATTGACTACTGTAAGACATTCGATAACAGGAACTATGAGCTTCTTATTAGGATCATCAAGTGCCTGGAGCTACTACTACTATTACTACTAACATTGCTAGCATTAATACAGCGTATCACTACAGAAAGCATTCCTATTGGTCAGTTATTAAGGTAACTCGATTTTTGGCAACCAGGTGGCTTATACGTATGCCAGGGGGCAAAATTTTACACTTGGACGGACAATGACACATATAAGGAACTATAATGATTTTTCTGGAGGTATGCGCTCAGATATCTATGATGCTGTAATTATTACCCCATCTGGTTTTCTAATACATTGAAGAAATATTAAAAAATCAAAGACAAAATAAGCAATATTCCGTTACAATGACATCAGCCTAGAGGTGCGAACGCCAATAATATTTTTCTTGATCCTGCAATTATTTTTCGATAAGAAGCAAAATTGTCGCTAGAGCCGTTCACGAAAAAAAGAAAAAATTTTATTTCGACAATATCTAAATAGCAAGATACCTTCCAATAAAATAATCCTATGTTTCTTCTTGCAGAGTTCAATTCACAATCCGAGTTTTCAACTGATGACGCTCCAATTCTTGGTGTTCCTCGTGGCGGACCATCTTCTTCTTCTTCTTATGTTAGAGAAGATCCTTCTAACAGTTCTCTTCCTTCAGCCAGAATTCGTTCTCCAATCAGGTCTTTTCCTCCTGTCAAGCCACCTCTTCGTGCCAGGTCCAGGTCTCCTCCTGCCAGGTTTAATTTTTCTCGCGTACTTGGATATGGACTTGACCAACTAGGATTTATTCGACTTACTTCCTTTGAAAATATGAACCGGGTATTTGAACTTCGAAGATACACTTTTCCTGCACATAAACTAATTGAAATACTTATAGGAAGGCATGCATATGGGCCCGTACCAACAACAGAACAAATTGTATTATCAACATTAGATGGTGACGTCTATGCAATATTGACCAGTAGTAATGTTCTTGCAGGAATATATCGTTATCAACAACACAGTCGAAATAAATTACGCGCAAAAATAAATACAACAAGCGGCACGATTACACCATTGACTCATGATGAAATTAAGGAAACTCCAGTGGGCCCTTATAACCCAGTCTTAGTTAAGTTCAGAGTATGGCTTGTAAACCGCAATCCTTCACACCATTAACGGTATTACAAAAAAATGAAAAGGTTACAAGTAACTTGTAATTACTGAAATAATGATATATCTCAATTTATTATGATTCTCAAGGCTTCAATATTTCATCAATACCTTGGTTAGTCTTTTTCAAAAACAAATAAAAAAAGATCCGTTTCATTCGCTCACAAAATTTTGTTGAGAAAGTATTTTTCACGACAATATATTAAGTCCCAATATTGAATGATTTTTTAAAAATTAAAAAATTCTTCTAAATACAACTGAGCCGAGCAGCGCATCGTGCGAGAAAATGTACTTTTTTGTTCAAACATGTCTAGAGCTTTCAATTTTTATCCGATTAATGTATTTTCATGAAAACTAAAGTGCATTAATTTCTGAAAAAAGCCTTCCAATTTTATGTTTTTTCTAGGTACAATCTCTCTTAATATGGAGCCATTCTTGTATTAAGAATCATTATTTTATATCTGAGAAGTCGAAACACACGCTTTTTCTCGAAAAGTAAGCGAGGTATGAAACCAAGTTAATTTGTATGAATAAATAAACTCATTATTTAACAATACGGAAGTATTTTTCTGAAGATTTCGTACAAATTTTATTGAATCCACTGTTAGGCAAATAATAAATAAATAGGTTTTTCGTATAAAAAACACTGACATTGACATTGATTATACCATCACTCAGTTTTGATATAATCTCAATAAAAAATAGCTTATTTTGTTTTTGAAAACATTTTCTGGAATTTCAGTCGTTGCATTCTCTTAAAAAAATTTATTTATTTGAATAATTTCAAACAATTTATTTTCATCAAAATTAGTCAGAATCCAAACGTAACAGGCAGGGCCGCTTGAATCATTTCTGTTGGATTTGAATTTGGACGTAAGACGCAACCTGGTGCAACTAACGCGCTGAGAGTACGGCCCTCGAGCTGTTTGTCACGCTTGACTAAGCACCGCCTTTCTTTCGACCACGCGGCTCCTTTTATCACGAAACTGCGGAAACTAGTGATGAAAGTAAGACCTCCGAACTTCATCAGTTTATCTTCAACCGTCTTGAATTCAACATGTTCATAAGAAAATGTAACGGCAACGCATTCACAGACAAACATATAGACAATCGTTGAGAACATTGTATTAGACAGTTTTTTATTTTGGAACGTTTAATTAAATTAATCTTGAGATGAAAAAAGTGACTGCAGCAAATAAAAATGTTACATGTTGAAAAACGGTCATTTTTTATAATAATTGTTGATAATAATCACACGTGTTGTTACGTGGTAATTTCTTGTGGCAAGATATCATTCTTGAGAGAAAAGGAAATGATTCGTAGAACAATTGGTCTATTCTCGCAAACGAGAAATAAGTAAATTTGTTTTTCAACATTTTCTGTAACAATATTATTATTATTTTCGGAATGCTGAAAAATGTTTTTCAATACACATATATGCAAAACCCTCGTTATCACACCGTTTAAAGACGTCGAAAATGACAAAAATTCCACTTTTTTCAAGTCATGTAATTTACGCAATAAAAGATTGAAAAAAATTCTGTATAAAATCCCTGTAAAGTCTTGAGACACAGATTTTTATCAAAGCGCTGTTCAAACAAATTTTTTAATTTTTTTCCAACTAGCCTTGGTTAAGGCAATCAAATTTCTTTCCTTGTACTGATTTATGAAATATAATCATGGATATCTAAGAAGGAAAAATCTGACTACAATTCATGAGATAACGACTGCAGCACATATTATATAACCTAATGAAGCACTCAAATAATCATTAGTTACACTTTTAATTAAATTCTTCACTAACCGAATAATCAGTTTTTCCCCTAATTACGAAAAATGGCGATTTTTTATACTCTGGTCTTCACCTGGATGATCATCCTCATTTCTATTGGTGAATATAATACTGTATTAAATCTCTAATTTCAAAATAGTATGTTTCGATACGAGAGGCCCGTGAAGACTCGAGTATCGAACACTATTTTTCTTTATAGAATACTATACAAAACCCAAGATATGTAGACAAGTTCAAGATTATAAAATAACTTTTTTCATAATATTAGGATATTTAATGTCTATTGACCATTGTGGACTATATCGAAGGTGCAATTGTATGAGTGATAAACACATGAATTGGTTTTTCCTGGATTAAAAATATTATCTTTATCCATTGGTGTTGAAATTCTCTCATCTTTTGACGTTGATGGAATTGACGATTAAGATGATGATGCAAGTGGTAGATTTAATAATTTAGATTTCTTTTGGAGTTCCTTCTATCACAATTGATTCTGTGATTTTCGACAAAGTTCTTTTCTAATTATTGACCGGATTTCCCAAGATTTCTTCTGCGACTTCAGAGGATTTCCAGCCACCATGCCTATTTAGTTCTGTTATATTAGCACCTGCATCGACTGGTAATGTTTCTGATGTGCACCGAAAACTATGAAAAAGGATGTTCAATTGAAAAAAAAAAATCTGAATACCAAAATACATATAAAAAAAGTTAATCTTCTGTTGCTTTTTGCAGAGTTTAGTTCACAGTTTGAGTGTTTACCTAATGGCGCTCCTATTCCTGGTGTTCCTCGTGGCGGAACATCTTCTCCTAATGCACAAGATTCTCCTGAGAGTTCTCTTCGTCCTGTCTGGTCTCATTCTACGATCAGGTCTTCTCCTCAAGCCGAGCAACCTCTTCGGGGCAGGTCCAGGTCTCCTCCTACCAGGCTTTCTTTTTCTAGCGTACTTGGATATGGACTTGACCAACTTCAATTCATTCGGCTTGCTCCCAATAAAAATCCAAACCAGGTTTTCGAATTTCGAAAATACACTTTTCCTGCAAATGATATACTTAGAATACTCGTAAGACGGAATACATATGGCCCCATGCCAGTCCAAGAAAAAATTGTATTATCCACAGTCGATGGTGACGCTTTTGCAATATTGTCGAGTAATGATGTTCTTGCAGGAATATATATATATCGTTTTCACAATTATAAGAAAGTACGCGCAAAAATAAACATGGAAAGCGGCAAGATTACCCCATTGACCCAAGATGAAATCAAGGAAACGCCAGTGGGCGTTCAACGCCCAGTCTCACTTAAGTTTAGAGTATGGCTTGTAAACCACGATCCTCCAAACCATCATTGCAATTATTAAAAAAATAAGCAAGGTACAAGAAACTTGTACTTGTAATTACTGATATAATGATAATGATAATGTTGAAAACTTTTTCAAAGCTCGAAAAATTATTTATAATACAACTATGCCGAGCAACACACAGTGCGAGGAAATGCACTTTTTTTGTTTGAAAAAGTCTTTAATTTTCATCCAATTAATATATTTTTTTTTACTGAAATGCCTTGAATTCTAAAGAAAAAAATCCACGCAATTGCAGTTATTTTCTAGGTATAATTTTTCGTAATATGGAACCATTCATGTATTAGGAATCGCATTTTGTAAAGACATCAAACCTACAGCCCTCTAAAGCATAGCATATTACTTATGAAGTTCTATCGAATATTGAAATAAATTATCAATACTAAGCGCATGAGAAATCATTTTTCTGACTTGTTCCTAAAGACCATAACGAGTCTGTTAAAACGACTTCAAGCCAAAGGTGCGAACACCAAGACTGTTCTTCCTGATTTTATATCTGGCATGTCGAAATACCCACTTTGTCTCGATTGTTAAGCGTAATATGAAACCAAGTTAAGGGAGCAAAACTATTCCTTGGAAAAATTTCAACAACAGAATCCCTTTTGATGTAATCTCTTTGAAAGATGTTCTTTTGAGCAGAGGTTCCGCCCGATCTAAAATTTTCAGATAGACTGATGCTCTCATTCTGGTCCTAATAAAACCAAACACTTGATAGCTAAGGCACTTGACGTTTCGTTTGCGAGGGAAGATGTGGTCGCAATGTACAGCATTTCTAAAGCACCTGCGGTCTGCACTCACGAAATCTTCCAACCCATGAATTAATGTTGCGAAACTCGGCAATCAGAAACCGCGAGACAAATTCATTGAGAGATGGAAGGTTCTCAAATACTTCTCTACTTTTAACCTCGCGTGGTTGAACAAAGATGAAAATCATGTTTATCTACGCGAGGCCTTGTCATCTTTGAGCATAAAAATGTACGCCATTGTTCTCCAAAAATTCACCTGATTGATCTGCAGACTGTCGAGGAACTTAGATAGCAACCACTGCTTCCCAGTATCATCTTCTGTATGTATGTCGGCAAATATGAAATAACTTGTCATTCAGGCCGACTTTCTACTCATCAAACATACATAATAATTTTTTCAATCAAAAAATTTGACTCAGTTACTCGGAGATTTCTCAGTTATTCTAACTATGCTATTAGAAATTATTACAAACTACAAGGACATCTGTTAAGCAACTATAGGACGCTACTTAACCTTATCTGTGATTACTCAAACTGGGCTCTGTTAGTTATTGATCATGATATTTCTGTTTCGACTTAAAACTAAACATTTCACATTTTCAACGGATATCTTAAATATTTGTCATGCTAACGCTCAATCTTTAATGGCTCATTACCTTGAATTTGAATACCATTTTATATACTGTTCTTACCATATCATTGCAGTCTCTGAGACCAGGCTTTTGTTCAATCATCCTTCTAGTCTTGTTGCCCTCGACCACTATATGTTCTTCCGCAGAGATTGAGATTAGAGAAGAGAAGGTGAAGTGTGTCTGTACATCCATGACAGTCTAGAGGTTATAAGAATGGGAGTGAGTGCTACAGTTACTTATCCTACTTCAGAGTATCTTTTTGTTGATAAATTGTCGTGATGCGATAGTTTATTAGCCGGGGTGATTTTTAAATCTGCTAATGTTCCCTATCGTAATAGATTAGAATCTGAAGATTAGGAGCGTCAGAGCGAAAGAAAGACTCCTCAGAGTCGTGAGGAAAAACGTAGCAAGTACTTTAAGAAAGAGAAAGTCTTACGCAAAATGCCTGAAGAGCAAGATAGCGCAACGATAGTTGTCTCGTTTTTCCTCACGAGTCTGAGGAGCCTTTCTTTTGCTCTGACAAGCTTATTGTTTCCGTGATCCCCAACTATAATAATATCATTCTTGCAGAAGATCTCAATACGGAACTCAATGCATAAAACGATTCGCCCAAATGCCTAAATTTGCTGGTATACAATGCTGGATTGGTTATTGTACCCCATAACAAAACCAAACATAGTGATTTTTCTAGTACACGTATTGACTTGATGATAGCAGATGATTAGGATGAGGTACTTTCATACTCTCAACACGATGTTTCTTTCCTTTGTAACCATGACCTCATTAATATACAATGCCGATTCGTTTACAATCCACTTCCCAGTACAAGCCTAATTTTCATACGCAATCTGTCAAACATAATCTCCCTTACACTTGGTACCACCTAAAAATAAAATTCTTCTTGAATCACTCACAAAATAAAAAGTTTTATGAAATAATGCGATAACGAACAAAGATTACCTAAAAGAACAAAAAATATAGTCATCAGAGCTGAATTTCGTAATATAAGGAATTTAGTCCAAACAAAAATCAGGGATGCATATAATCAATATGATTATAATGCTATAATGAACAGAAATGAAGGAGAAGACATCTGGATTTTATTAGGAAGGCTTGGTCTAATTCCTCTAAGACATGAACCTACTAACTGCAACTTTTCACCTGACGACCTGTTAAATTTCTTCTTTACTCTGCCCACGCAACCTCTTACTTCATGTCCCCTATCTTCTTACCCTGCATCTTCCACGTTTGATGATTCTAACTTCTTTTTCATTCATATTTCCCTTAAAAATCTCTTTAATACCCTATCAAAAGTAAGATCTAATGTTCTGGGGTATGTGGCATATCTATTAAAATAGTACGTCTAACTCTTTCTGTCATTTTTCCTGTACTCCTTCATATTTTCAATGTTTTCCTTCAGGTGGGAATTTTTTTGGATTCCTAGAAGGAGGCTATTGTTCGAATATCCTAAAAATCTTTAAACCTATCTTCCCTGAAGACGTTTGCCCTATATCTATCCTATGTGCCTTGTCTAACCCTTTAGAGCCTATTGTCCATCCGCAACTTTCAAGCGCTGCCTGTCATATTGCTGACTCGTTCCGAATTCTTCTTTTTCTCTATATATCAACCCTTTCTCAGAGTCCACATCATCAACATTTGATATCGCAGAGGGATTAGTCTCTGCGGGACGCACTCACTGCTTCTGATGAAACCTTGGCACCATTACACGTTACTACCAGCCTAACATCTGAAAATTTCAAGAGGAACTCGCTTCAAGATAGTGACAGAAAATATTCTGGATTTTCTACAGGACCTGGATTGTTCCATAAAAGCTTCTAGATTTATCGATCAACTCAGCATCTGTCTCTTCGGTACTTAAGGCGGTCCAGATGTGAAGACCATACTGTAGATAACAGCTATACGCGTGATAACTCTACAGCTCATGTCCGTATATTGTTAAAAATGATCTTGTTACTTTGCAAATATTCGAAGAACGTTTTCGGCCTTGCTTTAGCTCTGCTTCTATCCACGAAAAGCTGCGCAAGTGGCCGAATTTGGACCAATCAGAGAGGAGTAAGACGGACAAGATGTGGATGCGAGAAGCCATAAGTGCTCAAGCGAGGCAGTGCTTATTCTCTTTACTACCGTAATTACTAAGGTGTCTCAAAGTTTTATTTGAAGCTGAAGTTTTTTCTGTTCGTCTACCTAAATTGAATGTCGTGATTCCACCTCTTCTCTCAAAGTCCAGGCCAGAAAAGAGAACTGGAGAGATACTCTCAGAGAAAGCGATCTTTATTATACAACGTTTTTGCCCAGAGAGAAGTTTGGTCATGCAAGGGAGCAATTTAGTCGTGTGCACAGAAAGCGATTTGATAATTTTGGGGTCAAGTTTGCCACGTGGCCCTGAAAAATAATTATTAGTTGAACTGCCCCAACCTGTTCTCACGAAAAAGATACCGAATGAAATTAAGTTAGGTTCTATTTTCAAATTCCGCGAAATCATGGAGTACCTAAAAGGTAAAGTGAATAGTTTTCAAATCCACTAGCTGTATTTTGACGATATAAATTATAAGCTTCTCTGCCGAGATTATTTCTATGTGTTAAAAATCAAAATAACATAAAAGCGTCAATCTAGGATGCCATAATAGAAAATGTTAATGTTTCAATGCGAAACGACGCCCTCT